>OZ023066.1:40433973-40478973 GCA_963992785.1 Tenthredo livida | reverse complement strand
TGACGAAAAAAAGAAAAGAAAAAAGAAAAACAAACAAAAAAAGAAAAGAAAAGAAAACCTGAGATTACCTTCTCTTCTCCTCTTTCTTGAAGCAGAAGAAGAAGAAAAAAAAATGAGACAAAAATAGATATTGAACAAAAAATGAAAATCAAACTAAATACATACATACGTACATACATACATACACATACATAACGTGCATTAAATACATGAAAACGTAAAAAAAATAGAAAAACGTGGAAAAATCGAAAAAAAAAGAAGAAAAAGATTTTTTTTAAATATATTTTGGTTTTTTTTTTTTTAAAAAAATAAAGAATGAAAAATTACACTCATCGTTGCTCGTAATTTGTACTGTGAGTAATTGTTGCCTATAGTATGTCACGTGTCAAATTGTATGTATGTATAAATCGTTAATAATATAAGTTTTTTTTTTTTTGCTTTTTTTTTGTTTTTTTTTGCGTTTTTTTTTTTAACAATAATTTCGTGACTCAGGCGCCCATATATATCTCTACGCGCGTCGTTTAATGTTTATATTTTATACCTACATATTTTAGCGAATCTGAATTTTTTTTTTTTTTTTACTCGTTTTTTTTTCTCCCTACTAAAAAAAAAAAACAGAAAAAAACAAAAAAAAAAAATTGATAATTAGATTAGAAGAAAATAAGGAAACTTATTGTGACTTATAATTATAATTATAAAACGGGATGTAAAAAATGAAAAAAAAGGAAAAAGACGGGAAAAGAAAGAAAGAAAGAAAGGAAAAGAAGATGAAGAAGAAAAAACAAACAAATATCCTGAAAATCATATTACACCTACCTATACCTATATACATATATATATATATGTATATATATATAGATCAAAATTTAACGACACGTAACATAATTTTATTCGCTAATATAATATAATATAGTTACGATTATTAATATCACGATAGTATAAATAGTATACATATATTATATTATATATATATAAATATAGTATAGAACAATAAATTTCGAGCAATAAAATACCGTCATTTTTTTAAATCGGATTTTGAATTTTTATTTTTCGTCTAACAGTGAAAAAAAAAAATTAAAAAAAAACAAGACGCGGTGTTCGTTTTTTTTTTCTAATCTTAAGTTCTTTAATTCTAATTCTAATTCTTCGAATTTTAATTAGCGACGTTCTCACATACTGATCCTCGCATGAATTTGGAAATCCCCCCCCCCCCCCCCCCCCCGCAATTAGAGCGATGAACGTTGAATTTGTCTTTTCACTCTGTTTCACTTAGTTCCCGAAACATATACCGAGAGTTTTCGGTGAGGCCTGACAGCCCCTTCCTACTGCAGTCTCACCGAAAACTCTCGGTACAAAATCAACTAGCCGATCGATTTCAGAGTTGAAACTCTTAATATAGTGTTGAAATTTCTTCTTTAGCAGAAAATTCGCCGTTTCTTCATCGAAATGTTGCATTTTCTTTTTTTTTTTTTTAGTAAGAATTAACGATACTCTATGCTTTCAGATAAAACTCACTCTGTATATTTATCCCTATCTATTAATTACGTTGAAATATCATAGTATATTATGTTGCCTTCTTGTTTTGATTGCATCGCACATACTATATTATATATTACATTAGATTTCCTGCAATTATGATCACTGCCTGAAAATAACTGACTAATTAATTAATTAAAGAAATAGACAAAGTGATTTTGAGCTTAATTTTACAATATCCACATATACAGGGTGAGTTTTCACCGAATCGAAGGAGGCGGAGTCTCGGACGATTTAAACCACACCCACCCTCTCCGAACCCCGGAGATAATCATTACTCACCCTGTATATATGCATATATTCTACACAATATAGGTCGTGATTATTATTTATTGTGAACATCGTGATTAACTCTGTTGTCATTATTATTTTTCTAAATAAAAAAGAAGAAGAAGAAAAAGAAAAAAAGGAAAAAACCAACTTAGGGGAAACTATACACTGTCTATAGTCTATACCTGTATAATGTATACCGGGAGTATTCTATTTGCATATATTGCCTGTATGCAAGCGTTTTCACATACCTATGAACTCGAGTTTCCACGAATACTCTCGGTATATATATGAATATAAAATTGTGTGAATATAGATATTTGACGTACCTAGGTATACATTATATAGTATATATTAGGTATTATAGTAATTAATTAAATATACATGATAATATAAATACATGTAAGCGTATGATTATTATTAAAGGAACGTTGTTTGCTGTTTAATAATTAATAGTAATAATTAATAATTAATTATAAGAATAATAATAATAATAATAACAATAATTAGACAGGGTGTCCGATTTTAATATAATATCCCTTTGACGAAATGAGAAAGAATGAAAGAAAAATAAAAATGAAATTAATATTGAGAAATTTATTGTCTCGCAGATATCGACAAATAATTCCTATATTCATATACAGGGTGAATATTCACCGGGGTCTGATCTGGGAGGAGCTTCGACGTGCCTAAGCTCCTCCCAGGATAATATTCACCCTGTATAGTATACGTATATCATGTAGTATTGTGTTATACAGCTGACCATGATCATCATCATCATCAACATATATACGTATACATATACAATACATATATACCGCATTTATGCATATTATTGATAAGATGTATAAATAATAATAATAATAACAATAATAATAATAATAATAATAATAATAATAATAGGAAATCGAAGATAGATGAATTTTGTGAAATAAATTATAGTCTTTTGCGTACAAATAAATAAACTTGAAAACTAAATATATATACTATATATTCATGGCAAGTAAAAAATAAGTGTTAGGTAATAATAATATTAATAATAATAATATAACGGATATTTGTGAAAGGTCAGATTGAATAATCACACAGTACATAATAACTATGTATTATAGCTTATATTATATATATTTTTTCTTTACCTAAATACATTTAATTTCATTTTCATCATTCAATACAACAGATTATAGTATACAGACCATATGTAATGTTAAAATTTACAATTTTTTTTCTTTTTTTCTTTTTCATTATTATTATTATAATACTATTTATGTATGTATATAGTATATTAGTATACTATATAGGTACTGTGGACAGGTACTTAGGAACACAGCTTCTTCGTTTTTTTTTTTTTCTCTTCTTCTGTTTTTTTTTGAAATTTTATAATGCAAACATACCACTCTACGATTCTACCAGACTAGACCAGTAGTTCGTGAAGTTTTTCTTCGTAAAGTGCAATGAACAGCATCAATATACCGCCGGACGTTATTCCAGCAAGCTGAATGAAGATACCCGTAATTTTAGCGTCGTTTTTAACGTACGCTGTCATTTCCGGTATCTGCAGCAGAAAAATCGACGAGATTATTTCGATATTAAGATCTCACGGTGCATAACGGTATATATATGTATATGTATATATATTACCAAATCGGCGAGGGCTATGTAGAGAAAAGTTCCAGCAGTTGTTGCGTATATCCAATATGTTGCGTCTGAAAATTCACCCAGCCAAACACCGGCTGCTGCTCCGATGAAACTTAGAACCGACGTTAGGAGGTTGTACAGGAGTGCACGCTTCACACTCATCCCGCTGTTTATCAGTACTGCGAAATCGCCTGGAGGAGTAAAAACGCGAGTGGATTATGAGCAAGAGGGGATAAATCGTAGCGAGAAGTTTAAACGAGGAGAGCATCACACCTCCGGTTCATCGATCTCGACCAAACTTATGGGGGTGTTTCGTTGAGCGAAAATATCAAGTACCTGCCGAATAACTCTCCCCAACGGGCCCTTACTCTATCAATTTACTTGAATGTAACCCGCTTACGTTACGCTCATTTCTATTCTACATTCGAGTAAATTGATGGAGTAAGGGCCCATTCGGGAGAGTTATTCAGCAGGTATTTGATATTTTCGCTCAAGGAAACACCCCCATAAGTTTGGTAAAGATCGATGAACCAGAGGTGCGATGTTCCCCCGGTAAGACTCCGAAGATACCAAGTTCGTGTGGCAACTCGTGGCAAAAGACGGCTATTGCAGTGGCCAGACCAGCGACAGGATCGGTTGCGAAAGAAGCGCCGATCGCAAGACCATCGGTGATGTTGTGTAACCCGTCGCCAACTAGGATTAGAAAAGCCAATGAAGAGCTGGACCCGTCCGGTATCCCGTGGGAATGACCGTGTCCTTTGGGAGCGAGCATGGAGCCACTTTCCTCGTCATCTGTAGGCGAGGGTTTAGCGGATTCGAATTTTTCCTTCAACTCCATCGGGGCTTCCATCTTCTCGATGGATGCATTATTTTTCGGCTGAAATCAGGGGATCGGCTGCAGGTGCAGATGACCGTCGTTTACGTTCACGTTCACGTTCACGTTTATACTCACCCTCGGCGATCTCACGAGGAGTAGTACCGCCTCGAGACCGTAGAAGAATATTATCGCAAGGAATGTAGCGCTGCACCTAAGTGCAGCAGTCTCGTGATTTATGTCGTCTGAAAGTAGAGCCTGAAAATTATTTCATCATCGATGTTGCTGACGGACATTTTCAGCATCCTGTAACGGCCTATTGACGTCGTATACTAACGTGAGGTAGCAGATGAAGCAGAGCATCGCCACTCAGTGTTCCTACAGCCAGTGAGACGAGGAAGTGGAGGAACCAGCGTCGGCTTGCTAGCTTCACCATTGCGACAGCCAAAAGTCCAACCGCGCTGATAGCGGCTGTGGCTAAAGTCGCGTGAAGCCAGGCTGTCGTGCAAAACGTAGATGATGCAAAATTCGAACGCACAAGTTAACGCCGAGCTTATTGGTCGGCTTGCGAATCATCGACTCACCTTCGGCTCGCGGCACTTTTGCACGCGGCGATTTATCCGGCGAGATTACCGGGGCTGCACTCACGCTGCACGCCCTACGATCGAGCTGATAAACTATCGCTGGACACAGGTGGAGAAATCGCGAGGGTTTTATCGCCACCGAGTGATTGGGACGAAGACCAAACGTCTGGAGCAGAGCCTTGGGCGAAAGGCACAAGCCGTCGTCGACTGGTTCCACGATTGCGCCCTCAGGGTGATCTGGAATCGGGAATATCTGCTTATGGCATACGCGGGTATCGCATTGTTCTTCGTGCAGGAATTAGAGGGGCGAAAAATGTTGCGATCGTTCGCATTAGGACTGGCAGCGAGAACGCTTGACAATGTCTTGATCGGGCTCTGGTTTATCTCTTGCGATTTTATCCGCGTGAGAGAAATACGGGTATCGGACCTTCTCAAAGTCGCCGTATTTTCTGGACATACCTTCAATCGCGTTCCTCTTAACGACCGCCGAGGTTGCGTGCTCGGATTGATTGTCGGCCGCGAAATCGCCAGCCTTTGCGAATACCTCGTCGGCGTCGAAGAAGTGGGCCGCCTCCCCGGAGCTGACGTTACCGTTTAGGTACATATCGACGTTTTCTTTCGCCCCGTGACGATGGTCGTGGAGGTGTAGAGCGTCGTGGACGTCTTGGAACGAGCCGTTTATACGGTGCATCGAGACGTTGTGCTCTTTCTCAAAGGACAATCGACCCAGACCCAGATTCTCTAGCAAATGCTCAAACCCCTGGAATCATAAGCACGAGTTTATCGGGTACTCAGGCTCTGTTTACGCCCGCCTAATCCGAAAGCGAAAACACCGATACGTATATCCTACCTCGAAACTGATGATCCCCTTGTCTCCGTACTTGTCGAATATTTGTCGTAGGAAAAATCTGTGATCATAGTACACCGCGTTTGGTAAAACATCATCGTCTGCACAGCACGTGTAACAAACCGTAAAACTTAGGACTATGAACCAGCAACCGCAGGATTTTATCATTATGGCTGCGCACCTTCCCGTATTTCACCTGAATAAACGGTGTATTATAATCCAGCACTTTTCTTGGCCTATTTCACTGACCGAACGAGACCAAACTGAGCTGAGAGTTCGTATATCGGACAGCGTTCAAGTACGCGTTGAGAAGCACGACCGGTACTGATGATACCAAATAGAGGGGCTATGCTAGATGACACATCATCGTATAGTTGTTATCGAAATGTTCTACTTCATACGCTGGCCAATACACACAGTCACACTTGTATTTACAATTCCGATGCACTAGATAGGATGAAATATCAACAGGAGCGGGGCTACTCCGCGCAGAAGCTCTAGAACGCCGATGATCAGATGCCTGGCTGCAGATGCGGCCTTAAAGTGGAGCCATTTTTCGCAATGTTTCAATGATCTATTTACTGAAGATCGTCTCATCCGCAGCCACAGTTCTTATAATCTTCGAGCAAGTTTTCAAATCGCTAAACCTCGAGGTCGACAGAACTTTTCACAGGACATCAACCGTGTCTATACGTGTGTAATTAGAGGAGTTGTTATTGTCATCACGTATTGTATGCGTGTATGTATGTACATGTACTACAGTATGTGAAATGTCTCCGATTATCTCGGATTAAGCGCTTCCGCTGACGTATGTATGAAGCTGCTGTACCGAGATGAAGCTACGCTGCGATGGCTGCCTCAATGTGGTACATATACCTACATATGCTGGCTAATCATCGTCCAGACGTCGTCTAGCCTTGATAATAAATGATAAAAAGAAAAAGAAAAAAATACAGGTGTTCGACAAATATATTTTTCGTCATTTCATTAACACTGACATAGCATCTTGAATCTTAATCATGATGTTTTGCTGTCGTGCACAACACATGCCAGGTACCACATGCGTGTGCGGATTTCGAACCCTTAAACCGATGCAATTCGAATTCTGCTTAGACATTTCATATTTTCACTTAATTCCAGAAGATGAAGTCCCAGCTTATCTCAGGCTATTAGGACGGGTGTTTAAAGCGTCAATATAATATTGGTAGCTCTTATCTAAGTCGTATGTAAGGTGTATCGTATAAAGTTGATTCTAGATGATTGATTACTATATCCATGTATTTATTATATTGACAATCATAGGTGATAAGTGCAGCGTAGTATTAATACAGAGTCGAATGTTTTCATTGAGAAATGAAAAAGTCGTATGTTACGTGATCGGGGAGATGGGTTGTTTTTCTTTTTCACTATGTGTTGAACGATTTCGAGAAGCTAGTACTGGCCCCGCACTTATCGTATACAGTTAGTATATTGACTCCTATCTTCGATAATAATGATTTGTGTTGTCCCATACATGATAAGGATAATCGCTTAATTCTACTTAACGTATATATATATAAGTATAAGTAAGTATATGAAGGGCGGGTGAGCACCGTTTGAGGTCGAAGTACTAGGTGGAATTCGACACAGTTCATAAGCGGACAGTTCGGTTTTATTATATTATCATATCAGTTTTTCGAACGACGATGCATTAAGCATCTACTCATGAATTCCTCCTTTCAAACGGTTCTCAAATTCATCGATCGGATCTGTACGTTTTTTCGAAACTAATGATAGAGAGATTGAGAAATTCGATGTCCCTCTCATTCGTCGAGCTGGTCCCCATCATCCGCAAAACTCGTACCATCCTCGAGCATCCTTTGCCGTAATTCCCGAGCCTCTTCTCGTTCCTCGTCGAGTATCGGATCCTTGTTGATTCTTGTCAAATTTGGAATAACGGCGATTAGTTTGACTCTATACCCGTTGGCGTGATCGTCATCTGCAGCATCCTCGTCCGTTTGGGCTTTGTCGATGGGACTTACGGCGAGAGGATTTTGGGATATTATCAGAGTCTCTAGACCGGGAAGATTGCCGAGTTTCATCAACTCTTTGAAACTGGATATCGCGTTATTCCGCAAATTGATGTAGCTCAGTTTAATGCATGTGGGGATATCGAGGCCGTCCAATACCGATATCTCGTTGCCGCGGGCATGCAGTGTCTTCAAATTGACCAAAGTCTCGAAGCCCTCAATCTTGTCTATCTTGTTATCGGCAATATACAGCGATACCAGACCAGGAAAGAATATCCCATTCGTTGTTCTCAGAAAATTACCACGCAATTCCAACACCTTGAGATTTTCAAGAACGTACGGGTTCAGGTCGACCGAATTTATTCTGTTGTTGTTCAGCTCGAGGCACTCCAATAGCCTGTGTGAAATTCCTGAAGTAGATGATATCTCGTTACGGTTGAGACTCAGCACTTGTAAATACAGCATAGCCGGCTCTGAAAACCCCGGGGATTTAATCCTGTTTCGATCGGCCTTAAGCATGAGGAGATAAGTCATTGATTGCAAAACATTTAACGATGATTGCGTCAATCGGTTTCCTGACACGTCGACGAAAAGGACGTTTCTGAAAGTCGCTATCACGCTTATGTCAGTCAAATTCTTTTCCGACGCGTTTATCATCAAGTAGGAATACGACAGACCGGAATCGTTCCTCCCTAACATACACAAACATTTAGCTGCTTCGTCGTAGCTCAAATATCTCGAAGGTTCTTCCTCCAATTCATCCAGATACGATCCTCCTCCTCCTGCTGCTGCACTAGTCACATCACCGAACTCCCCCTCTTCATTCGACGCTAGTTCTTCCGAAGATTCGACAAAGTCTTCTTCAGACATCAATTAGTCTTGTATTTATGAATGATTTTGTATTTTTCATTCAATACATGATACATGAAGGTTGTAGCGGGATAAAATTGAAGGAGAATAACGAACATAACTGATGTTAGGGGATGAAACAATCCATTTTTTCTTTCTTTTTTATTGATGTATGATGAATTACTTCTTGTACATTATTGCTTGGAGCTTTTTTAGGAGTATGAAATTTTCCCTGACTATTTTTTCCTGCCTTTCTGATTCGAGCTGCTTTTTTTTAGCGTCGTACTTTATGTGGGGTCTTACTTTCGGGGAAACAACGTCTATTACAGAAGTAGCGCTCTTTACCTGTCGAAGAAGAAGTGCGTTTAAAGTAAAAAAATTAAAGAATAAAAAAATACATATGATTTGAGAAAATTCATATTAAACTCACTCTGGCGCGATGGTATTCGTATGTTCTACGCTGGCAAGGTGTAACGAAATCGTGGCAATTTTTCGAAGGCATATCAAGGATCAAAGAATTGAAATTTATATTCCGATACAGCGTTACAACGGATAGGATTAACTCGCTGGGTTGTTTATAGACGCGTTATATCGTCTCCAAGCAACCCGCTAGGTATTGATCGCAATTTGAATTTGGAAATTCGAAAACCTGTACAGGGATCGCAGTTATAATAATAAGGTGACGCGAAAATGAAGTGAAACAGAGTTGTATCGACTTTATTTCATTGAAAATTCACAATTATCATTTTTATATAGAGTTTATTTTATTTGGAGCTCATCTTTCCATCGGATTATCATTAAGCGCCGCCATTTCGGCCTCTGCTAGCTCGACGATTCGGTTTAGCCGCGCGCGTTCTTCTACAGGAAAAGCATATTACATCGCATTATACATAAGGAATGTGTGGAAGATATAATATCATGTTCTTGGCAGTTTGGAATCGGTAATACCGATAAAAACTGATCTTTTTTTCGCTAGCTTCGCTGACCCGAGGGTATACCGTCTCTACGATCGTAATTGGTTTTCGCGTTATCCATCGGCCCCGGATCGTCGATGACGAGTAATTCCAGAGTGGCCATTTCGGCTGGATATATATAGTATATAAATTGAATGATAATCATATCTCTTTGCAATTACGAATAATGCGAAACACGCATAGTAGGTATAGTTGTATGAGAATTTCGATTATCCCTGGCTAAAGAGTGATAAGATGCAAACGTCAAGCAATCAATCAATCAAGAATATACCCCTAGCTGCTATAGCCTTCTCACGGACTATACGTTCTCGTCGTATTTCCCTCATTATTCGCGCCTGCTCTCTCAAAGGCGCGTCGAAAATCTTCACCCTGTTCAACTTCTCGGCACCGTGAAAGATCCCAGCTATCAGACACAACCACCTGCAGAGCTGATAGCGAAAATTTTTTATTCAAATTACCCGGTTCGTGTATCAAGAGTTTAACGCTACCATATAGGTACAAAAATCCAAATTTTACCTTTATCCCCGGATGTACTTCGTAAGGAAGAGGAATAGGCTGCGTTTCTTTCTTCATTACTTTATAATGAATGCCTATTATTATTATGATTTAATAATCTTTTGAAAAACGCTACAGCCTAGGTAATTTCAAAACGACATTTGCGCAGCGTTTAAATAACCGCGCGATTTTGTTTCCCGCTTAAACTAACGCAATGTGACGCATGCGCAAACGCAGACCCTCTGATACCACAATGTAGTAGTATGTACGTTAGATTGCCTATAGCAAGGCGCGCTACTCGGTCGGTAAAACATTGACCAATCGAGTACACATACCCTCGAAGTATGACGAGGTAAAGCTTTTCTAAAATTCTCACAGATGGCACACACACCACCCAACGTGCACACTTTTTTCAGACTTATTACTATACCCTAAACTCTTTCAGTACTGTTCAGTACGACGCGAAGCGTGGATTAATTATAACAGACTCTGATCCTCGTTAAAAAACTCTTTTAGATAGATACTAGCGATCATTCAATACATAAAAATAAGCTACAAAATGGCAAATAAACCAGCGTATAAAGTTGGTGAGTAAAATAGTATAGAAATCAAAATTTTACCTATTATCGCTATAATATGATAAACTATACGATATAACTATAAAAAGAACCCAATCAATCCATTAATTATTATACTACTGATATAAAATAAATCGCATACATACATACATCGTGCGGCATTTGTTTAGGGGTTATGATTGTCACGTGGCCGCAAAGTGCCGGTTATATGAATTCACGCATACATGCATATACCAGATAGTCAATTGACTTGGAATTTATCATTATGACCCTAGGGCTTGTTCATTGCTTCGATCATTTTCGCTATGCTTATTAATATCATTATTCTGTTTTTTTTTTTTTTTTCTTTTTCTTTTCTTCATCATAGCCGATATTTCGCTCGCGGAATGGGGAAGGAAGGAGATAATGTTGGCGGAGAACGAAATGCCGGGGCTTATGGCTATACGGAAAAAATACGGACCGTCAAAAGTACTTAAGGGCGCTAAGATTGCAGGCTGTCTTCACATGACCGTACAGACTGCGGTACTTATTGAAACACTCGTTGAACTTGGGGCAGAGGTAGAGTGTATAATCAATCAATCAATCAACTTTCTTTCGTATTCTATAACAGAATCCCCAATTGAAATTCAACTACTCTGAATATCTCCCAGGAAGTTTTATCTCAGTTATGTTGTAACACACGTCTTGACATCGCGCGCAAGAGATCGGCTATCTCTAACGCCGTGACCCTAGGTCGCGGATATTAGCCAATCTTTGACGTCACACATGACGAAATTGGAAACGGTTTTGAAGAGACTGCATGTATTATCTTCAAAACTCTTCCAACATTCGCATATTTGAATATCAGCAATTTGTTGACTTGAATAACTTGAGTGGATTGATCAGAACAATCGATCAAAGTGCATAAAGCGACTTTTCCACAGATATTGTATTCGTCAGAATGAAATGAATGCAAAATTTCTCATCAACAATCGTCATTCTAGGTGCAATGGTCCTCGTGCAACATATTCAGCACCCAAGATCACGCCGCAGCAGCGATAGCAGAAGCCGGTGTGCCGGTTTACGCGTGGAAAGGAGAAACCGACGAAGAGTATCTCTGGTGTATAGAACAGACACTTTTATTCAAAGACGGAAAGCCCCTGAATCTGATACTCGACGACGGCGGTGATCTGACCAATTTGGTGCACACCAAGTTCCCTGAATACTTGAAAGACTGTCGCGGTGTTTCGGAGGAGACTACAACAGGGGTTCACAATCTTTACCGTATGGTTAAAGACGGGAAACTCAAAATTCCGGCTATAAATGTTAACGACTCTGTTACTAAGGTCCGCGATAGACTTTTCGCCTACCCGTTTCTTTAGGATAATCTGTATCCGTTTAGACTCATGGCCGATTTTTCATTGCAGAGTAAATTCGACAATTTATACGGGTGCAGAGAGTCTCTGATCGACGGTATCAAAAGAGCGACGGACGTCATGCTCGCCGGCAAAGTTTGCGTCGTAGCTGGCTACGGTGACGTGGGTAAAGGGTGCGCTCAGAGCCTCAGGGCTCTCGGAGGTCGCGTTATCATCACTGAAATCGATCCCATAAACGCGCTTCAAGCTGCTATGGAAGGATACGAGGTGAGGATTGGGATTTGTTGATGTTAGTTTTGCTGAGAGAACAAAAACGGTCGGTTATTAACTCGAGATTGTTTTCTATCAAGGTAACGACGATGGACGAAGCCTCTAAGAAGGGACAAATATACGTGACTACAACAGGCTGCAAGGACATCATTATGGGAGAACACTTTCTCAATATGCCCGAGGACGCTATAGTCTGTAACATCGGTCACTTTGATTGCGAGATCCAGGTCACTTGGCTTGACAAAAACGCTAAATCTAAAGTGAACATCAAGCCGCAGGTCGATCGCTATTTGTTGAGCAGTGGAAGGTGCGTTTTCCCTCCATTTTAGATTAGGAATCGAGATTCTTCGTCATTTCGGTCATGGGAATCAATGAATGATCATATTTCAGGCATGTGATACTCCTCGCTCAAGGACGACTCGTCAATCTCGGCTGCGCTACGGGTCATTCGAGTTTCGTTATGAGCACATCGTTCACCAATCAAGTACTTGCGCAAATCGAACTATGGACGAAGAACAGCTCGTACTCGATCGGAGTTCACATGCTTCCAAAAACGGTGATTCTTAATTGTCAAAAAATGATTGAATGATCATTGCCTCAAGCTTTGTCTATAATATCTAATATCTAATTTCCAGCTTGACGAAGAGGTAGCTGCACTCCACCTCGACCATCTTGGTGTTAAGTTGACTAAACTGACCCCGGATCAGTCCAAGTATTTGGATATACCAATCGGTGGACCTTACAAGCCTGATCACTACAGATATTGATGATTGATTATTGATTGATGCGATCTTATGTAATGTAATGATTAACTTTGCGTTAATAAATACGACGTGGTATACTTTGAACCGTTTCGTTCAATACGCATGTATCAAGATGTTGTGTAGCATAGAATGATAAACGCGTTCATAAATAAAGCCGCATTGCGCGGGTGCGGGAATATTCCGCGCGCTTGCGTTCACACCCACACACACACTACTCTTATTATTCAACGTAGCGAAACGGGAGAAAAGTAAAGCTCGATAATCGCGTAGCTGGTGGATGAAGAGAGTGTACATACATACGCGGAGCTGTGTAGCACAATATGCGCAAATCATATAATCGGGTGTTAGTAGTTATCGACGTTATACTCATTTGATTAGATATACCGATCATATATTATTATTTCGTTGTAGTTTTATATGGGATATGAATGAAGACCAAATCCCTTTACTTGGAGGTAATTATACCTTAGTTAATATCATCATATTCAAATATCAACCGCACGCGTATCTATGCGCGAATATCGATTTTCACCATGAACAGACACTATGAGCCTCTCTCTGTTATCTTTCGCACGAGTTTTGGCATGCAACGATATCCCAGACTCATAGTACTATCCTCCAACTCTGTCTGATAATCAACGCACCATATGCATTATAGATTTTGGCAGTATTGCTGCTGTGTCAAATACCCTGGCCAGGACCTAGTGTTTTCAAAATATCATGCCCTCGTGACAGCGCATCGGTTGTGCGAAGGATAGTGCAAAAGGTAACTAGCTATTAGCTTAGGAACTAGTAGAACGGCGTCACTGAACACCCCATATCGTTGACGCAGAAATGGATTCCGGTGCTAAAGAAGTACCAAGTCGAGTTGCCCCTGGAGTGCCCTTTCCATAGAACGAGGGACATATTCCACCCTCAACAGGCTGCCAAGTATCAGCACAGACCGTCACAATGGACTTGTGGACTATGCGGAAAGTCGTTTTACGAGGAGAGACACCTCGACATGCACTTCGATAACAGGCACAAGAGCGACATCAATATGGTACGTCCTACATTCGCTCTTAGAGTGCGTGTAAAAAAATTCATTTGAAAACTTTGACCAACGCAGGCTGAGGACGCGGTCTGTCTGGCTGACTATTGTGATATCATGAGGTGCGACGTTCTGATAACACAGGACTTTGAAGGATTGTTAATCGACGATTCGAGTCCCGTCAATACTGACATAGAGGTGTGGCGGGAGACAACCGCTCGTCAAACAACGGTCGCTCCGGCTACCGGCTCTCGTGATCTGGTCAGAATATTCAATGACAAATTTCAAATATCGGGTGCTAGCGGCGGTCCGTTTCATCACTACTGCGACCGTAGGGATACGCCGGATAATCACTTCACCATTAATCATCAAAAGCAGAAAATGATCGGAAATGAAAACAACAAAACACGGGATATATGCGACAGCAATCATCTTGTAGACTCCGCGCTACCGGCTATAGACAGAAAACAACAACGGCTGTTCGAGCTACAGAAATTAAAGTCTAACTGCAAACCGGAGGAACTGTTGAAGCTGAAGATAAGATGCGAGGTAGAGATGAGAGAGGAGAGATTAGGGAACCCAAAGACGATCTTTGCGCAAGGATTTTTATCCATATGTTTATTCTATTTCAGATTCTTGTCCGCGATTGCATCGCTGGTCTGCTAGTCAATCTCTCGGTACAAGATTTCACAGAAGTTGAAGGTAACTGTAAGCAGCGAGGGCGAGGCTCGATACCCACCTTTACATATTATACTAATCTCGTTTTCCCCCCCCCCCCCCATGTCTTTATCAAACAAGGTGAACTCAATAGAGCGGTATGCTGGTATTTGACGTGTGAAAAGTACTGGGAAGACACGCGTAGACAACAGCGTCAGATACCATGGCACCTGTTATTTATACTTGCGATGTTGTTGTCGCTAGGAATGTCGATGTGTTATTATATCATCTGGATATTATTCGAGTGAGTTTTATTCTCTGCGCTCAAATAATCCCGAGGGAATGCACACGGAGGTATAAAATATCTGCTTCTAGTTCGGTCCAAGAGATGCGAGCAGATGGGATATCGGAGAATTCCAAATCCCAGGATAGAGGTAACAAGGAAACCGCCTCGTCTCCTCTTCACAGCTCGAAAATTGACCAGAAAAAAGATGCTAGATCGAAACTGGAACCGGGCCAAGAACCGGCATCAGGAAACCCCGACCTGCCTGATCATTACATATACGTTGCTTATCCCCCTGAGTTGAAGCGGCGCCTTCTCGAAAGGTACGAGCCTGTTGGATGCAAGCATGCTACTTCGTTCATTTTCGAAGTACTAACAAACTGAATCGTTCGTTATTTTCAGCTGCTACAACCGAACAACACGTCTCTAAGACTCTTGACGCTGGGGAGTACCTTCAATGATAATAGTTAAGGCCCGGGAGATACGGATCGAAGCTTATTCCTGTATCGTTGAACTGCAGTATAGGAGATTATCCGGTGTAAAATATAAGCATAACAATAATAACTCTGAGCTATCGTTATAACGACTGATATCGACGCTGTTTATTAGTCTATAAGTTTCCTAGTCTTAAATCAATTTACAATTTTTCATTTATATCAATATTCATTATCATTTATCACCAGCGCTCTGTAGTGTGAGAATTTTCATCGGATCCTCACGTCTTGGTGAAAGTCGTGCTTTCGTTAAGACACGAACATCCGCACCCGGTTGGACACTGAGTCATGGTAGTAAACCAGGTCGCTAAGTGCTCTGTGTGTCCTCCGTGGCCACAAACGACACACACGTTGCTCGGGCCTGTAATAATAATCGATGGATAATTAGAAACGGTGGAACCGAGGCCCGGTTCATCTCCCTTCTTAATTTTTTTCGTTTTTTTTCTTACCTCTAACTGAAATGTGGCAAATAACACATTGGAAAGCGAGACGTCTGCAGTTATTGCACTGCGGACCTCTGCTCGACTTGTTACAGACGTGACATTCTATCTGGAATTCGACTGCCTTGTGAGAATCGATTGGCGGTACGCTAACGTGTTTTAAAACTTGGGCTCTTGCGTCGAGGAGCCTCCATCTGTGCAAAACTTCGGCGTAAGCTTTTTTATAGCTGTCGTAAAGCGCGGTATTCTTCTCGTCTAGAAGCCTGATGTTCCTGCCGGAATCGCACATAGAGTCTTGAACGAATTTAAGATCGTCTAAAGACTCCGACCACGAGTTTGATCTGTGTTGTTTTAGATTCTGGAAGTTCCAGCCTTCCAAACTCGTGTCTGCAGGGTGTATCGTGTGATACGGTGAACCTCCGGGCTGAAATTATGAGAAGTCAACATCACCTTGATGTTCATTCACACAGGATATCGGATTGATGTTCTATCGCATTGATACGTGCATCAAGAATCATGCATGCATGCATGCATGCATATTACGCTTCACTCTAGACTCTGTCCAAGCGATGATAAAAGAACTAGCACGTGCATAATAAAAATTTAAAAGGGTAGGGATCTAGACGTTAGATCTATGGGTTTTAAGAAAAGCATCTGTGGCGTAGAAGGGGGGGATGAGTAATTGGTACTTTACCTTCAGCCACCATTTCCCAGTGGTAAGCCTCTACAACAGAGATAATAAATACATAGGTCAGTTGGATAAGCGAGACATGCCGATAGATTCAGCACACTAACAAGGAGAGTAAACTTATAGGGGTGTTTCCTTGAGCGAAAATATCAAGTTTGGTCAAGATCGATGAACCAGAAGTGTGATATTCTCCTGGTCAGTGTTACCGTTCTGCATAAGTTTAAGCAGGGCGTTGGTTGCGGGATAGAAATAGTCAAGCGATTATAAAGCGGTAATGAAGAAGAAGAGCGAATTGGGGCTCGGATAGCAAAAAAATGAAAAATAAAAAACAGAAATGAAACACGCATGCTCAAAGATTCCGAAATCGTTTAGAATCTTTTAGACTTACGCTGACGTTAACAGACTTGCTGATAGCCCGGCCTTGGGAAGCGTCCGGGTTATCCGAACGGTAGCTAAACGTGCAGCTCAGCATTCCTGCCATTTGTATATCGGACTGACTGGCGTAGTGCTGTATCCTATAATGGAAACGGGGGAAGATAAGCTTGAGCGCTGTTTCTCTTTCGGATTCACTCAAACTCACAGAGAATGTATCAGGTTTTGACCAAAAGGATGCAAAGGCCAGGGGGTATCGATCTCGGAGGACTGATACCCGTTGGAAAAGAGACTGGACATTGGCTGCGATATAACTAACGCTGCCAGACACCAGGCCTGCACTAGATCTGGTCTCTCGAGTGCTGCGGCTACTCCGGCGTTGTATTGGCACATTCCGGGTATATCGGTGATGTTTATGCTGCAATAGAAGTCAGCTTTATTCCGGATCTCGGGCGCAGCGAGCGAGTGTATACACTCACATGTACTTATCGGCGAGCTCTTTGTTGACAAAGAACAGGGGTGAAGCGTCGTATATCGTTACCATCGGGTGATTTTTGTGCGGTATTCGTCTGTTAGACCCGTGTAAACTCCGCTTTGATCCTCTCTGGGGAATTAAAGTAGTTTATTAAATCGCACGAGCGGATTTATGGCCCGTAACTCAACTCACTCGCTCGTGGAAGTAGAACGAGCTTATGGAAATGTTGTCGGCTGCGTTCGACTGAGAATACGGTGGATATATGTGAGGGAAATGAACGCTGCTTCCAACTCCTTGACCCAGGGCGGACAGGGCGCGGGGAGTCGTGCTCTCCGGCTTTATGGACGGCCTTCTGGCGTACGGCGTGCGACCAAAACAGACCAGCGTACCAACGCAGCAGAATTTTGCACCCGAGGTTCGGGGGAACGGAATGTACGTGTCTTGATAGTTGGGGAAGATGCTGGTAGAGTTTAGGAAGTTCGATCCATGCGGTATCCGATATCCTAGGTGCTTTCCCTCAGATTCTTCGCTCACGCACATCTAAGGGATTCGCAATTATCAGAAGTGTGATTAGGGAGTCGTTTCGGGGCGGAGGACTCACTTGTTCCAACGTAGTTATAAGCTGGCGTAAACAAGGCTCTAAACAGGATCGATTCTTCCTGACTCTTTGCTGCGCCGTCTGTTTCAAGACTTTAGAGAGTTTGGCCATGGCTGTATTGTCGATTGTGGTACCAGGGCAGAATTGAAACGACGGCGAAGCGTTGTAAGGATAATTTCCAGGGAAATTAACTTTCAATATAACGTTGTAGTTCTTGTTAGACGCCGTTACTGTACAGCTTCTCTGATCAGCGTCCATCGCGTTCACCTGATAAATCGAGGAATAAAATTAGTCCGAGGGTAAACTTAGAAACGTAGTTACAATGCGGAACTAGTGAGGAGAAATGACCCGCCTCTATGTTCGGTATGTTTATATTAATCAGTGAGAATTCTTGCTGCAATGTTTTAGGCTGCGTGGGAGATGAGACCTCCTTCTCCGTTGTAGAATACGACGTAGATTCTACGCCCGTCTTTACCCCCTCGATTTTAGACATCATGTAATTAACTCCGCGTTCATTTTCCGCCTCTTGTAACTCGAGTTGTTGCATAGAGCGCAAAGTACCGGACAATAGATCACCTGGAATAATATATATTCGGAATCCGATCAGCCCCCCGGCGTATCCTAACTCTCTGTTATCTTACTCAAGTTGTTTTCTTCTACGTAAGGAGTGTAGACAGATGTACCGTCGTCCAAGTCGTGACCGCATAGCTGGAAACGTTTGTATTTAATATTTTCGACGATGTAAAAACGGGGAGAATTCGAACCGGCAATATTACCTTCTGTAGGAATGGATCTATCTTGAATATCCTCAAACACTGATCCTTGGACCATGTGATCAATTCAAAATCGTTCGGTTCTACAAACATAGAGACAATGTTCAGGGACTATCATCATGTTTCTTTATCCATTCTTCAACGATAAGAGAAAAACAAGCTTATACCCTTCTTCTGATGTCGCCATTGGAATTCTAGCACAACATCGGTGTGTCCTATGAAGGTGTATATGGGAGCGGTGAGATTCGAGGTATTCCATAGGAGGAGACTGTTCTCTCCTCTTCTCAACTGCGGCACAACTATCGTAACGAGTCCCTCGCCGAATGGCTGTAAGGATAAAATCGTTTACCAGTCTGTACAATTAACTATCGAAACTTTAACGAGGAGTAGAATTTCACCGTATATCTTGCTCGCCAGACTGGCGCACTTGTTGTTAGGATGCTTTCCGCCCTTCGCGGATTACTGACGTCGAATATCTTCACTGTACAGTCCTGGCTAGACGTCGCTAGTTGGTTTTGCTGGAAGGGGCACCAGTCCAGACCGTGTATCTGCGAAACGAGTTTATGATTGAAATTTTAAAGCTTTTTTTTTATATTATTTCATTATTTCTTCACGATCGTTAACAGTATGGATGAACCTTGGTCAAATGCGCTGCTATATACTGCATCGGACTGTTTCCTTTTCTCTGGTCCCAGATTTTGATATCTCCGTCGTGTGCTGTGGCCAGCATGTGTGGGGATAGACAATTCCATCTGACTTGCGAGGCTCCGGCTGGAAGAATGGCAGTGGTTTTTAATCGAAGAGAGATTTTGAGATACTGAATATCGGGCTTTTCAAAGTTCCTGAACTTTGCTGCCCGATTGCTTAGATATTCGATGCATTGATACGTTGAGAATGGAAAGTGTTTGATTAATGAATTCTGTGAAGATCGCGACTGCCTGAATCCTCACCGACTGCAGAGAGGGAGAGACAGGGTCTTCTCTGATCCCTGATATCCCATATGTGTATGAACGTGTCTATACTGCATGAAGCCAGGATATCAGGCTCTGTAGGATGCCAGTTTAAATCGCTAACGACACGTGTATGAGCCCTGAGACTGTGGGTGGTAGTTAAGTCGTACCCATCGCCTCCGACAAAGCTCAATACTTCGACCCTGTTATTACTCTGTGGAAATAATGAAAAGAAAATGATGAGTCTTGATTATCAATTTGTGCAAACGACTCGATACTACTCTGATAAAATGGGCAAAAATCATGATGTTTGATGAGGGTTCTTGACCCTCATCACGCATATTTCAGATAATGCATTACTTCGAGTCAAAGAGTGGTACGCTGAGGAGAGAATAAAATCCGACGTTGGACCGATCTTTGAATTCTTGGTCTTCAATCGTTCGGAAGAGAAGCCTCTATCGAATGATCGCATAACTTTTTTGATATCGCAACAACTACCGTAGTGGTTTTAATATTTCACCACGTTTATCTTTTCTTCTATCAGCGTGGTCAAGTTATCTGAAAAAACTTCATTTCTGCATAAGATTCTCACCGATATGGCGCAGAGGTGACAATTCTGTGGGTTTGGATTCCACTCGGCTGATCCAACCTCGTATTTACTTTGTCGTTGGAATTTGCGCAGCGCGTCAGTTCCCTCGTCCAAATGTTTTACCGCGAAGTATCTGCGCCTGTGAGTAATGATAACGTTGCAAAATTTCCTAGCATGAGATAGAGAGGGCGTATGGTTTCCAGAGATTCTTACTCACCCAGCTAACAGTACAAAACTCCCTGTCGCATCCACCGCCATAGTGTTGGCCTGAAATTTGTCAAACTTCATAATCTCTGCTCGAGATTTATTTTTTTGAGAAACTAAGCAACACCATCGGTGTTCACGTCTTCGTTGCTTGATGTTGAATTTTTTTTTCATTTTTTTTTTTTATTTTTTTATTCACATACCTGTAAGTCGCGGTGCTCAGCGACGACATAGTCGCTACCCCAACGTTTCGACATTTATTTTTATTATTATTATTATATATTTTCTTAATAGTTTCGCTGATGAATGTCAGCATTATTTTAGGTTATAAGTAAACATGTCGTTAGTATCGGTTGGTATATTTTGTTGTCTGCTACATTGCTAAACAGCCTGAACCACGGGGTGTAGCGTGTTTCAAAGGAGAGACAACAACGCCTAGAACGATCAGCATCACCTTGCCGTGGGTGTTTTCAGTACCAAGAGACGTATATCGCCGAGATTCAAGCGCGGGAAACTTGGATTCTAGTGATTTTTAGGTGTTTTCTAGTAATTTTTAGTGATTTCACTACCAACGTCTAGTAACTTAATGAACTAATCTTTTTTCAAATTGAATTTCGAACGTTGTGGGTTTGATTTTCAAATATTCTTTATTTTTGCTTGTATGAATGATAATTGATGATGTTATGTGATACACATTGTCTCATAACTGATAATAATAATAATGATGATAATAATAATAACGTATATTGCGAGATATCTTAGAGATGTTACAATGAAACAATTAATTTTCATGTTCGAAATATTGCCAATCTCTTTGCTATTCCAAGAAATTCTGAACAATCATTCTGTTCATCATCCAGGTTTCATTTTCTCTTTGCAATGCTAGACTTGCTGCTTGAAGAGGATGAGCTGCTGCGTCTGGTCGTTACAGTCTTCCTAGACTGACCCCTCCTGGTCGTTGCCCCCCGCGAACTCTGATCTATAAACGAAAAGACGAGTCGGTTTATAAGATACCAACTTCTCTTTAATCGTCAAAACAGAATACCTTCAAAGTTTGCTTCGATGTTAAGAATCGATCCCAGACTCTCAGACCCCGAGGGACTACACATGCCCAAAGGCCCGTGCCCCCCTTTCCTAGTCGCCGTTTTATTGGGAACTGAACTCGCGCTGCTCTGGCATCTGCTGGGCATTGGCGACGGTTTTAGATAACTAGTGCAGGGTAACACCATGCTTTTATCAGACATCAGTTTCTTTATGTAAGGCTCGGCCTCCACATGACGGACTGTAAACTCTGTGATGTGTTGGAGCGCCAGACCATTTTGCTCCTGAAGTTCTCTGACCGCGATGTCCTTCTGTTGGATAATAGATTTTTATTATGATTACTGTGCGTAACGGAGAGTCGATAACGGCCTAGATTCACCTCTTGAACAAGAACGGTGTTGTCCTCTGTGCAGAGGCTCAGATTTTGAATGTTTTTGTAAACTTTATGAAGGCTTTTGTCAGCCCTAAGCTGTTTTTCTCTTTGCTCTGTAATCTGCTGTTCAAGATTCTTCAGGGATTGTAGTTTCCTCGTTTGTTCCTCCTTGGCTTTGTCTATATCTTCCAAAAGCTGGCTGTAATTATTCTCCATTATCTGTAGGTCAGAAATGATCAGAGTTATGAATTGAAATTTGGAGAAGATCCAACGCTCCAATCTTTTCGTCACCTTTAGCTCTGCCCTGGTTTCTTCAAGCTGAGACCGTCTCCTCCTGACTTTTTCAATCTCTCTATAAATCTCATCGTTTAATTTATCCTGTTCGATTTTTTCGGCTCCGCTTTCCTCAACGAGGCCCAAACTCTTCTTGTATTTATCATTAGATGCGTTAACGATACGCAGAGTATTCTCCATGCTTTGTATCTCGGATTCTGTCTTCCTGATAGTCTCGTCCAGCTTGTCTCCCTGTTCTTGCAGCGCGTATTTTTCCTGCGCGCTTTTTATCTTTATATAAGTAGTGGTCAGAGGAGCTCCGTCCGACGTTGTACCCAGGCAAGACATCAGGTTTTCGTATCGAGTCTGCAGCTGATGTATACGGCTCTTTCGCTCACCGATTGACAAACGTAATTCTGAATATTCGCTGGCCGCGACTCGTTTCCTGATGTTCAGTGCCTCCTTCTGCGCCTTTATTTCCACTTGTCTTTCTTGCATCGCCTGAAACGGTTCGTTTTAACAATTGAATAGAAGAAATCAAAGGATGAACATTCCCGTCTAATTAATTACCGCTTTAATTTGGAGTTTATATTTCTCCAGATTGTAAACTCTGTTCTCAATATTTGATACGGTTTGTTCAGCCTGGGATATCCTGAGTCTTAAAATATTCTCGTTAACTTGGGTCTCCTCGTTTCTCAGCTTAACAATTCTCAGTTGTTTCTCACCGCCCTCCATGAGGAGGGTTTGATCCTGCTTTTTATTCCTCAAAATTTTCAGCTGAGTTTCGTCGCTGTTTATACAGGCGGAAAGCTTCTTCATCTCGTTCTAAAGTGATAAATAAATTAGTTAAAACCGATTGTTTGACCATTAGCCGATAGCTTATTCACCTCCAAGTTGTTTATCTGCGACTGTAGCAGCTTAGACATGTCCGTTTTCTCTCTCAAGCTCTTCTCAAGTTCCTCTATGGCATTTTCTTTCTTTTCTAAAACGGTTCTGTCCTGTTCAACTCCCGTAAGATGTCTGAGTTTTATCTGAGCTTTCTGTATTTCAAATTCCCCATGGTAGGCCGCCTCGATTCTCTCCTTCAATTTTCTCTCCTCCTTAGCCCGAAACGATTCGAGTAAATCGACCTTTTTTCTTTGGTTATCAATCTGCAGTTCCACTGCCTTAATCTCTCCATCCAGTTCAGTCAGCCTAGTCATACTTCGGACGTTCAGTCCTTGGAGACGATTCACCTCTTTCCTTATCAGTGATTGAAATTTTTCTTCCTTCTGTGGGGATTAAAGAACACAAATTACGGTCTGCTGCACGCCTCTTCTTCCAGAGTTCAAAGACACAGCACCTCTATCATGTTTTCGAGCTGCTTCGTCCTCTCCGCTATGTTAGAACTCCTGTTATCCACGTCTTCCTGAGTTTCCTTGAGTTCTTCGATCTGCCTTTTCCACTCCTCAATTTTCCTGTTTCTATTCTCCACCTCGGTTTTAGCACGCTTTCTCTTAGCCCGCATGGTCTGAGTCCTCTGTGCAGCATCGACTAGCATTTTCTTGTATACGTGAAGCTGAAAGAATGCGATGAGCAGATTAGCCCACTGTATGTTCGCGAAACGAAGCCTGGTGGAACCCACCTCCGTTGTAAGAGTGTTAAATGTCTCGAGCAGCCGCAGCCGTTCGTCTTTCATCGTAAGGAGTTTCTTCTCCAGCTGTTTGACGGTATCCTCGATCTGCCTATTGCTGGCCATCTGATTTTCAAGGAACTTTTCCGCCTCTTGTAAAACCTCCATCTTTTCTCTGCCAATTTCTCTCAGCTTGTCTATTTCCTGGGGTAGATAAAAGCCGCGCTTTTTATCAACTGATCGCAAAGCATCTCAGCCTATTATTACCCACCCTGAGAGCCTTGTGGATATCATTATCCCTCTGTTTTAGGACCAAAACGCTCTGCGTCCATTGACTAATGAGGCCCTGTCTCTCCCGCAGAGCGCTGCCATACAGTCTGGCCGTTCTATCGAGAACATTTTCCATCTCAAAGACAACGTTCACAGCTATAACGATGTTCTTTCTGCAGCCCTCCACCTCAGACTGTAGCTTCTGTCTCTTCAGCTCCAATTCCTTGGGGAATTTGAACATAGAATTTGAGGGAATCCACTCACTAGGAGGAAATCGCACCTGCGGTTCATCGATCATGACCAAACTTACAGGGCTGTTTCCTTGAGCCAAAATATCCAGTACCTGCTGAATAACTCTCCCGAATGGGCCCTTGCCCTGGGGTTTTCCCCAATTGCCAATAAATAAACAGTTTTTGTGCTGCCTCATGAGATTCTACATTGCACTGAATGTTTATAAACATTTATAATTTATTGCACATTCGAGTAAATTGATAGAGTAAGGGCCCATTGGGGAGAGTTATTCAGCAGGTACTTGATATTTTCGCTCAAGGAAACACCCCTATAAGTTTGGTCAAGATCGATGAACCGGAGGTGTGATGTTCTCCTGGTCAGTGTTGAATAACTCTGGTTGCATTCATCGAAACGTTAGAAATTCCTGAAATTGTTGAATCGACTGAATCAGATCCGGGATTAAACTCGCCTTGAACTTCTTCCCGTCACATTTCATGTATCTTTCAATCAGTTGATTGTCCTCCTGTCCTCTCCTCAGCGCTTCTTCCCACTGTGTGAGTTGGTCCTGATCAAACTTGGCGTTATTTTTCATTGAATTAAGCTTCTCCGATATTCTTCCCAGCTCGTTCTCCTTCCCAGATATTCTCGTCGCTAGTTCGTTGCTCTCTTTATCAAATTTACGCAATTCTTGCGTAAGCTTTGAGCTCGCGCTGTTGCACAGCCTGAACAGATGGTCTTCGCTATCCAACTGCATCGAGTGAGCTGTTATCAGCTTTTGATTCTGTTCATGCTCTACCCCGATGTTGAGCGAGTGTTTCTTTATGGAATTTATGCGCTGTGTTACAGCTTCCAACTTCAAACCCAGAGAACTCTTGTACCGCGATTTACGTTCGATCTGTTAATCCGCAGTCGATTTATTAGCCGGTTTATTATTGTAACGTTGGAAAAACCGTTACTCACCTCCTCCTCGAGCCGTTTATTTTCCTCGTTTGCTACCGGCACGTGAAAACCATCGTCCCAACCAAGTTCGGTTAAAATCTGATCAATTAGAACCATTATTAAACCCTTATCCCGACATTGAAGCTTTTCTGTCCAACGATTATCTGTTTGATCGATTCAAACGTAGCGTTGCGTTTCCATGCCAACGGTGACGTAGTGTGTGTAAAACCAGGGGAATCCCGGTATCAGTTTTAAGAACACCTAATAAATCGACCAATCAGGAGTCTCGATTCACCTGACGCGCGGCTAAAGCACGAACCATGCATAATATCCATCTCTCGTGTTAGACTGACAAGTTAGAGTTCCGAAAACCGAGACTATTTTCTCATCAGAAAAATATCTCACGCATTACTCGTTCTCTCGTTCGTCGAAAGATCGAGCTACGATCGTACTCGACGGATTTGAAATTATATTAGCGGGTATAACGATTTGAGTTTAACCGTTAAACCGTAAGATGGCGATCGAAACTCGATATGAATTCAAAAATACTTAGACCCCAACACCAGCTCGGGGTTGATAAACATGTTATAAATTATTTTATATCTCATTGCTGATGAGTGATGACAAACGACAGTCATTCATGCATAGAATAATGATAACGATGAGGGGGGTGGGGGGGAGGGGGGGGGGGGAAGGGAATCGTTGATGGTATTCTCTACGAGCGTTATTCATTAATTTCGTGTAATCAATGAATGAACGCGCTTGTTTGTAATCGATGAATTTAAATAATTGATTAAAAATCGCTATTATAGGTGTAAAAATATGTAGCTGCTAGCATGCATGCATGCATGCATGCACAGGTGATATTGTTAACTATTTAAAAGCTGTATGTACATCTGCAGCGACTCGCGGGTACTCTCGGGTGCGCGTTATACGTGTGTGAGAAAGACGGATAGAGAGGTCGGGGGTGTGTATAGTAACGGGGACGACATGGCACCAGGACTGTAAAGGCAATGGACTTTAAGGAGCACACGAACCACTCTCTCGACGCCACTATCTCCCGAAGGGGAGCGTTAGGCTCGGTTCACAGCGCGCTCATTCCCCTGACGATCCCCACCCTTCGGCAAATTCACTGTTTATACTATAGTTAGTACAGTACGAAGATGTAGGTATTAGAATTTAAAAGCGAGGATAAGAATTAGCTGGATGGTTTATGAGAGAGAGAGAGAGAGAGGGGGGGGGGGGGGGGGGAAGAAGGGCCGTGAAAGGGGCGAGCTGTATTACTGTTCACGGAAACAGAGAAGATACATAGATAGACAGAGATATTGGGATGAAACAGATACATTGTGTGTATAAAAGAGCTAAGAGAGAGAATAGAATGAAGAGAAGCGCGCGGTAGGCGAGGGCCGCGGTGTTCTAAGTAACGGAACGATCCTTGCGATTAGGGCCGGAAGACATTCGAACAATGCGCCTCTTCCTACATGATTCTTATTTCACATTATCGGTCCGTTTATCCGACTCCGAGTCAAAATTTGAGAATCTTTATCAGGGGGTGCAGTGCGTAAGCGGTGCAGGTGCGCCAGGATAGCTTCAACATACGTGCAGCTTATTTTCAATCCCTGCATTCTCTCCCTCATAGGTTTAATGTATCCTGAACGTTCAACCCCCGTGACCCGGAGGACCTGGATGAACAAGGAGTACGAGGATGCGATATAACGTATATACATATGTATACATACTATATAGTACAACCGAGTTACGACTTCCTCAATTTTCGTTTTTTCATTCTCACCGTATAATCGCTGTTTCCTGTTCTTCCTAATTCTCCCTCTCTCTCTCTCTCTCTCCCTCTCTCTATGTAGGTATATATGTATATATACCTATTCGTTTCGTTGTGTAATATAAAATGATAATGGTAATAAATTGACTTTTTGTATATTTTCTTATTTTTTCCTTCCTCTTCTTGTTCTTTAGTTCGTTTTGCAGCGTTCCCTGCAGCGCGCACACTCATAGTATTTTTATATACGTATCTATGCGTGTGCATGTGATTTTTGACTCGTATTCAACAACCTATACGCGACGCGACGCAACGCAACGCAACGCGCTCGCGACGACCGACGAGAGGGCATAATAACGGTTTTAAATTTATTTCAAATTCCTTGTCCATGGGCCACTTTCTCTACCCGCAAGATACGGACGAGACCTCTGCAGCCTCTTAGCTCTTATACACTTTTTATACACGTGGTATCTATACGTGTACTGTATTACATACCGCTCGCCGATATTCGTATCTGTACTATATCGCATTTCCCACCCCTACCGGATTAATCAATCGAAATCGTCCAAGTCTTACTTATCGTCGTCGTCATCCCCGTTTTGCCATATAGATATAATTCGCAGTATGCGTATACCCACATACGAAATCACGCACAGAGAGTTGTGAATAAATATATGTACCTATTATATGTATAAGAATGAGATAGGCGTACCTACTACATATACATATACATATATATATATATATAGTGATAATGATATACGTAGCGCGTGGATGGATCCGCGCTTAGTGTCTCGGTGGCGTACAGGCAGGAGTTCGAATCTGAGATATGGATGAAGAAAGAGTAGAGAGAAGAGAAGAGAAGAGAAGAGAGTATAAAAGAAGGTATATAAGGAGGAAAGGAGGAAAGAACGAAAGGAGAGGAGATACACCGCGGGGCCCGTGCAGCCGCGAGCTCGAGATACCCTAGGGGGCGGGGGGCGGTCGGACGGACCTTACAAGTATACTGTACGGGGTCGTTGAACGGGCAGGGGTACCGAGCAACCCACTTTAACACCGCGAGAGAGTCAGAGACCGCGTCGTCGCCCGCAACACATAACGTAGGTAGCGTATGCGCGCGCGTGTGTGTACGTGTGTGTGTGTGTTTGTGTATTAGGACAAGGCACACACAAGAAACACAAAAGTCCTTCGCGCTCTCTTTCCTCCCTAATATTCTCTATCTCCTCTATTTTCTGGTTATTCTGCGGATATACTTTTAATAATTTCTGTACTTCGTATATACCTACATATGTGACACGCACATTGCGCATCATGCGCATGTATAATATGATCGCGAAACGTAGTACGTGTGAAAAAAATTTCTGTTCATACAATATGACAACTTTCGGGCTAGTTATTATTCGATGTATGTTCCTATGTACCGCAGCTGTGTGTATATAGACTTGTTACACTCTGCATCACCCCCTATCATTATACACCTATATATATATATATATATGTATATGTATATACGTATTTGCCTATAAATGTATTACAACTACGATATACCGCGTGTGAATCCCTTGACCAGTGAACAAGAATTCTAAAACTTCTCTATACTATACAAAAACCTAATATAGGTATATATATACATATATATATATATATATATATACTATGTATATACATAGATAGATAGATGGAGATAGGAGGGCACTCAAATAGTTGGTGTACCTAGCTATCTAGTAGTTCTCCGCGTGCTAGCTCACATCGTAGCTAAAGCTACTCACTCCTCTCGCACTATATAGCCTTGTAGCCTAGCCCTGATGCAGTACTATGCGTGGTTGTCGCTGTGCAACGCTTCGTTCCCAAAGGTGAAAGAGGAAACAGGAAACGGCGATGGGTGGGGGACGGGGGGCAGGGGGCGCAAGTGCCTTCCTGCATCAACTAACTCTTCAGTATTATGTATACATATACATATATATACATAGATAAATTACGTATACATATATAGTATCATTATTATTATTATTTAGATCGTATTGAATATGTGTATTTTTTATTTCGTTTTTTTTCTTTTTTTTTCTTTTTTTTTTTTTTTTTTTTGGAAACCGAAGGGTTGACGTCGCGATAATCGCGGTTTGGTTTTTACCCGTTGAAGTGGAAAAAAAAAAAAAAAAGTTTTGAGGGGGTGGGGGGGGGGGGGGGGGGGGGGGGGGGGGGGGAGCGTTGACCTTAGCGGTGAACGTTAAAACCACTCCCACGAATCGTCGTCGGTCGTCACGTCGTCGAGAGTTCCATGCGGCACGACGACGGGTATATAGAAGAAAAATCCTTAAGTCGCGCGCAGGCTATATAATATACCTATACCTACATATATATACCTATACCTATACTTATATATCTATACCTAGGCGGCGGGGGAACCCTATCGGTATTCGGGCAACTGTCAAGTGCAACCGATCCGAGTGCCGTAGGTACATGTATGTATTGCGAGATCGTAGGTGTATATAGGTATATAGGTATACCTAATAAATTTTAAACACCGTATACTATACATATATATATGTATATAGCAATTGACCAATATGAATAATCGATAAGTTAATTAATTAATTAATTAATTAGCGGGTTGAAAAATATATATATATATATATATATATATATATTCTTTTTTTCATCAAGAACCGAATGAAAAATGAAGAATAAAAATAAACTAAATGAAATTTACAAAACACCCGAGATAAACATCGAGTGGGTCGAATCGTAGCTTCGGGGGTCGGTGGGGGTGGGGGGGAATGAAGAGAGAAAAAAATAAAGAAAGGGAAAAAAAAAAATAAAGGGCGGTGGTTTTAAACTCAGAGAGTCAAGTGCCATTGTATTGTATATGGTTGTGCTTTTGTTGTCCTATATATATATATATATATATATGTACACTAGCAGTAACAACAACAGCAGCAGCAGCAGCAGCAGCAGGGAGCGAAACTACCTGTTCAAAGTTGCAGGCTGTTATATATATGTATGTATAGGGGGTATAGGGTATGAGGTAGTACACGAGTATATAGGTATACTATAGGTATATATATATACCTGTTGTAATAGCACATTCATTAAAATGACAAAGGTGCAGTGGCCCCCTGACCCCTGCCCCCTTTTCTTTCCCACTCTCTTTCTCTTTCGATTCTAAATAAATATTACTATATATATATGTTATGAACGGATGAATGAATGGGTGAATGAATGAATGAATGAATGAATGTGTATGCCCCCCCCCCCCCCCCCCCACCCCCCGGCGGTATATATATTATATAGGTAGGGAATAATATTGTATAGGTATGACTTATAAGAGTAAACTGTGCGCTGGGTGTTACAACAAAACAGTATATATAGTAGGATACAACCTGTTGCGCGCACCCTAAAATACGATGTATACTATATAGTATATATACCTATACATGCATTATATATAACTAACGTCGCGTGAACGAGAACCATATAATCGTGAGGGGTTCCGAAGAGTTTAACCATATATTGAGGGTAACGCATATGTACCCACACGGCACAGGACGTCCATCGAATGTCCTTTTTATGTCTTATACAGCCTATATATATCCAGGATCATTCGGATATCCTATGGATATTCTGTACATGTCCAGGATCATCGAAACATCCATAGGATATTCCATCACATTACCAAGATATATCTGACGTCCTGGGGATATCCCCATTCGATCATACACGGAAAAAAAGGTTCACTTGGGCCAAGAAAATTATATTGAAGACCGGAATATCTCCCGAGCCAAGTCAAATTTTTTTCAAACCAAGAGAATTGTCTTGGCTCAAGCAAATTTTTTTATTCACTGAAGAAAATTTCGTTTTACAATGCGAATTGCAGAAAATTTTATTGGAACAAAAATTTGTTTTTTACCAATTTAATCTGTTTTTCTGTGTATGGTGAAAATATTGATATTCAGAGAATTTTTCCGAAGATATGAATCATTATATAAATATTGAGTTGAGGATATGAATATACAATATTATATATGATATAAATATCGAGTTGGGGATACAGATATGCGATATTATATATAATATAGGATATCTGCGTTGGGGAGGTCGGACTGTACCTATTAAGGTACATGTACGCGGTAAGTAAAGGAATTGAAAAAAGAAAATGAGAAAATGTGAAAAAAAAAAAGAGAATTTCATATTATGAGAGAAAATTGAGAGGAAAGGGGCGTCACGCATCACGGTCGAGGGGTGGAATAAAATAACCCCAGCGTGACTGAGAAGTGCACCGTATTAACTCCGTTCTGCGATCGTGTCCCGTGACGGTGATCCGTCTACCCCATTCCCCTCTCTTGCTCTCTCTCTCTCTCTCTGCAGCTCGACCTTTGTCATGTATTCTGTTTTTCGTTCATATATCTACCCTACACCCTAAAATCGTCTTTGTACAGGTGTAGCATGCCGGTGCAGAGGGGTACATATTTTATTTCCTATTATATCGGCCCTGGCCTGATTTTCTTATTTTTTTTTTTTTAATTTTTCAAATTTTCTGCGGGAAATGGGACGCTCGTTAAATCAAGGAAGTACATTCTTAAATACTCATTCGCATACATATTATTTATACATATACAGGTATACGAGTCGTATATCTTATGTACGCACATGTATAGACGCGCGAGCGATCATTAATATGCATTTATGCGACATCGACACACCGCCTATATATATATATATATATATATATGTATGTATGTATATAGCTAAGTAGTATAGAGTAGTATATAGAATAATATCGAATTTATATAATATGCAAAGATAGACCCTTTCCCACAGCGAGACATTAACTAAACTGATTATCTTAACCCCGCGCGTTCTTCGATTCACACACTTCTGTATACCGAGAGTTTTCGGTGAAACTCTCGGTATGTTATTCGTTTTTTTTTTTTATTTTTGTACATGTATATGTGTATCTCCTTATACGAAGATAACCAGAGATTGTAATAGATCACTATACAGCTGTGCTGCATCATCATAATCATCACCATTATCATCGTTGCAGCAAAGGGCCACGAGGGGACCTTATTCCCTCCCGTTTTTATTTCTTTTTTCTTCTTTTCTTCTTTTCTTTTTTATATCCTTATAGCTGCTGCACTTTACCATTGTTACCATTACGTTATATACTTTTTCCGCCGAGTTTGCTGTTAGTATAATAGTATTATATTGAACGCGCCCCTATGCGTCCTCCTCATACTCATACCACGACGACGACTACTGTGATACGAGTATATAGGTATACATGTAAGTGCAGGGTATAGACAGTCGTCTATAGTATATACCTACTCCCACATATGTATATAGAATATATGTTGCACCCAAGAGTAGACTAACCCCATGTTTAGTATATAGATATACACACAATATAATATATAGCGGATATATAGTCGCCAGACTAATTCCATACTCGATTGCAACAGCCATATGTATATAGAACACACGTGTATATGTTATAGTTTTATATAATAGTTTTATTCACACGCACATAGGTATATATACATATATAAGTGCAGGATCATTTCTAAATAAAAAACTATACATATACCTTACCTCTAGTTTCTATATATCAATCTACTAACGCGGTCTCTGGTCAATTCAATATCGACAAGATTATTAGGGTGGGCGTTATTCTCCGCGGACTATACTGTATATATATATACTGGAGGTTAGATATATACATATACGTATATATAAATACTGCAGAAACATGTGTGTGTGTGTGTGTGTGTGAGACGTTCCATATGAGAATTCACTGAAAAACCAAAAGAAAAAGACAAAAACAAAAAAAAAAACAGAAAAAATTGTTTCCATTCGTTTGAAATTTAATCGATCAACGAACGAAACTAAAGCGTGAAAAAAAAAATGCTCCTTTTTTCTTTCTCTCTCTCTTTTCGAACCCTTGAATCCGGGTCCGCACGCATACGAGTCTATAGCTACATATATGAACGGTGAGTGCAGTGAGTTGTGCATCAGCATGTCGTATATAGATACACTAAAGACGCTGTGTCAGACTGACTGCAGCAGCAGCAGCAGCAGCAGCAGCAGCAGCCTGCTGCAAGGTCATTGTCCTTCGGGGGTTCAAGGAACCCTACGGGGGATGGTATAAACGACGGGTTGTGTTCTGTCGTGTGTATATGTAGCGTCGGACGGCTGGGGGGGGGCTGGCGGGGGAGAAGCTGGGGCTCCGAGTTTCTGGTTATATACCTACTATACTAGGGGAGACTGAGACCGAGACCGAGACCTGCGAGCCTTATAGCCTGCACGGCACGAAAACCAAAGCCGGAGGAGATAGCGCGCGGGTTGCTGTGAAGGGAGGAAGGGAAGGGAAGAATAGACAAGGACGGAGATATGTGTATATATATATATATATATATATGCGTACGGTGCCATGGGGCATACTATATAGTATGATAAAATGGGTTAGGGGAAACTGCAGCAGCAGCAGCAGCAGCAGCAGCAGCCGCGATCGGGGTTGAAGGAATTTTTATTTTTAAACAGAGATAGTAACCACCTGTTAGGGGCTGGAAGATACAGAGAGATAGAGAGAAAGATAGAGAGAGAGAGAGAGAGAGTGCACAGCACTCTCGCCTTCTGCATCTTCTTCTTGTTCTTGTTCTTGTTCTTGTTCTGATGGTTCCTCCGCTGCACCATTGGCTGCCGCTTTATTTCTGGAAGGAAGTTAAATTTGAATATCCTGATCGCTGGTCTCTAGCTAGCTTAGCTATACGTATAACTATGGTGAACGTGTGTACTATACCCACCTACCATTTAGTTATTAGAATTATTATACCCCCGTGGCGTGCGTATAGTTACGGGATCCCCCAGCCCCCTTATATAGTTACAATCCACTATACGTATATATATATATCATCGACATGCATACATTCGACCCCGCATATCTTATTAATTGATTAATTAACGTGGTTTATGCCCTTAAAAAAAAAAGCTCGGGGGGAGAAAAAGGAGTATAATCATCCATGTGTGTAACAATCAACGCGGTGTTTTATATATATTGTAAAAGGGGTGCGTGGAAGAACGGAGGAAGTTGAATTTAAATATCCTATGGGAATGGACGCTTTTTCTCCACCTCCTATATATATTCATCCTCACGTTGATATGTATGGTTTTTTTTTCTTTCTTTTTTCTTTTCACCCCTCATCTAGATTTTCGGTTTACCTAGTACATATGAAACGAGACATGCATAGGTTTTTCTATATATTATCCGGCAAAAAAATCTCCCCTAATTGCAGTCTGCCCCGGTCTGACCGGACAACGATCACTGCTGACCCTTTCTTGTTTTGTATTTAACTATATGGCTAGATTTCTTGTTCCTTTAACTTACCATCGCGCAATTATATATACTATAGATACGCTATATACATGTTATGATTTAAAGTCGTGTTATATATCAGACTGTACATACTTATGTATATCGAAAGTCACGTATAGCAACGGTGGTCGTATATAGTATGCGGTTTCGAATTTCCTTTGCGGTAAACTGATAAGAAGCGAAATATATATGTATAACATATATAGGTGTATATATATGTAACAAGGAGGCATAGCCAGCAAGCACATAGTACTCCCTGATAGCAGCTGGTTGCATTTCTCTCGCTCTCTCTCTCTCTCTCTATCTTTGTACACGAGTATGTACGGACTACGGTACATACCTATACGTTCGTATATATAAGACAAAAATTTCCACACATGATGCGTATATATTACGAAACGATAGCTTCTATTTACCTACAATAATGCCCATAGGATTTAAACGTTTCTCTCATAAGTTAACCACACACACACACACACACACACACACACACACACATATCTGTACATATGTATATGTATCAAACAAATATAGAGAAGAGGAGCTGAAGAGTACATATATATATGTATATAGGTGGTTTAGGGTGTAGCTGCTGTTGCTCTCGCTCTGCGCGAGTTGTATATAGGTATAACAGATAAGATTATACTTATATATCCGCGGTCCGAGTGCATATACAGCACACACATATAATACACATAGATACGTATATATTGCAGTAAACAGCCCCGTGCTGAGAAATAAAAATGAAGAAAGTTGAGAAAAAAAAAAAAAAGAACAGAATGCAATTTTACGCACACTGTATCGAAGAAATATTGCATTTCGCGCACGCTGCACGTTGCAGTGCAGTGTCGAAAAATTTCATTTTACGCACTTGTTGCATAATATAGTTATATATACTATTTTTTTCTTTCTATATCCTTTATATGCAGTATAGTGTATGTATATAGAGAATAGCGGTATATAATATCCGTATATAGAGATATAGGTATATTGCGGATTCAAGACTGCATACCTACTTATGCGTTCGATGTTGTTTTATTTGTATTTACGTAACCCTAAAAATCTACACCGTCGCGAGAATCAGGATAGTCCCTTCACAGTCGGACGGCATATAGCAGGGGGGGGCAGGGTGGGGGGCGCTTATAGCGAGCCCCACCCCGATCATGCGTGGTATAATGCAAATAGCGCGTGTCGGTATTACGTTAGCGCATTTGTGTCGCACACCGCGCTCGCTGCCCTTCGCGTACACCGCTTTTAAGAAACTCTTTACTCTGAACTATATAGTTATATACTGGTTATATACAATTGAGGGGGGAAACCTCCCATGTAGGCTTAGGCTATATACCTATGTGCTTCGGCACTCGTCGCCATGAACTATGAACGCACGTCGAACGGCGAATTGAGCAATAACCAACTTATGCCTATATACCTATAGATGCGTAACGCAACGAAACTCACACGCATACAATATGTATATATATATACATGTGTGTAGTTTCGTGTTTAGAAGGAAAGGATTCGACGTCGCGGTCGTCTTATATACTATATAGCCGAAAAGGTTTTTCTACATATTATGATCGCCTGGATGTGCGAGTCTGTGCGTACGTATCGCATGTATATACGTGTATAATATATATATATATATATATATATAAGTAGTGACGACGAGGCAGTATAACACTACACCGCCAAGGGCCAACGTCGAGAAGTCTGACTGTACGACTGTTTGCTAGTTTGCTGTTGTTGCTGCTGCTGTTGCTTGCTGCCGCTGCCGCTGCCGCTGCCCGTGACTCCTATATACCTAGAGACGCTCTTTCTCAACCCTTCGGAGTTACGTCACTTTAAAAAAGCTATTTGGGGTCAACACCCCGCGACGCAGCGACACGTGGAGCCCCGTCTTGACTCTCCCTACCTCCTTCCTTACTTACTTACTTCTCTTCTTCTTCTTCTTCCTTCGCCGCGCGGCTCAAACCTACGGCGTTTCAACCTCCCTAGCACACCGTAACCAACTAATCACTAGGCCCTACGCCTACTATACACATCGTCTTATACACCATCAGGTACTAGAGATATTTTCTCTCTGCAGACGCATATTACATGCGATTTAATGAATCGATTTTACGTCGCGGTGATGATAAAAAAAAAAAAACACAATTTTGAATAGACTGCAGATAATATTATATACTAGTAATCATAGATACATAATTTATGTGCATTTTTTACGGACAGAATTAGAACCTGCGCACCTGCGCACCTGCAGCATTTATTCGCCATGAAAATCGGGGTTATCGTTTTTCTCGCAAATTGCCAAAAACTTTGCGAATAAACCCTTATACAATACAAGGAAAGATGCGTAAGGGCGCGGAATCAATTGAGTTATAGGTAGTACAATTCGCAAGGCGCCTTATAACTCGCGGCACCCCCTACTTACGGCACTGCCAAAGGCATGCACGCATGAAACTATGAGTTTCTGTGTAAGCTAAGGCTAGAACTAGCACTAGCACTAGCACTAGCACTAGCACTAGCGCTAGGACCGTGGTGGTTGGCTATGGCTACAGTCTACGGAGCCGAAGCAGCAGCGAAGCCAAGGACACTAGACTCTGTATAGACGACGAGACGAGGAGGTGGAGGAGGAGGACTAGTAGTAGTGTAGTAGAGCTATAGAGTCAAATCATCGTGGCTGTTCCACCGCCGCGCCCCGTGCCTTCCCTCCCTTGCGCCCCTCGCACTCTTTACCATGCTCGGTCCTCCTGCCCCTGCCCTCCCCTCCCACCCCTTCCTTCCCTCCCTCATTCGTCCGTTCGTTCGTTCGCTCGCTCGCTCGCTCGCTCGCTTTTTTGTACATCTCGCGTAGAGCAGAGCGCGTAGCTTGGGCCTGGCATGGCCTGGGCCCGGGCTGGACGGACGGACGGACGGTCTTTTTATCGGCCCTCGGTTTGATGCAAGACCGAAAAGGTTCGTGGGATCTTTACGGTGGCCTAACTCCCCCGCCCGCTCTATGTCGTCCAACCTCTTCTTTATACCCTTATAGTACTGTATATGTATGTATATGATGTATGCACTGTGCGGTGTGCAGTGTGCAGTACCCTAACATCCCCTTTATACGGAACCTATATGGCGGCGACGATGATCATGATGATGATGCGGTGCTATGCTGCAGCGGTAGTTCACCCTTCAGGGTTACCTCTACCCTGCGCGCACACCTCCGCATTTCTTCTTTATTCAATCTGTTTTTTTGTTTTTTCTGTTTTTCTGTTTTTCAATTGCTTATGGGGTTCCTTTTCTAGTTTTACAATGAAGAAGAAAAACCGAACGAATACTAGCTGTATAAATGTACTATAATAATATACAGGACGATTATTAGTACCTATACAACCATATAAAACTATAACGCCATTTGCATTGTAAGGTGACACGCGTGTTTGAGATGTGCAAGCTGCAGTATAGAGTACGAGTGCAGGCTAACTGCATAGGCAGCAGCATAATATTAGTATATGTACGCGGGAATTTGAATATAGGCACATGTAGGTATGATATATCATAGATTATTATTTTCGATATATTATAATTTATTATAGGGCATGCGTGTACCGTACGTAGGTACGCACGTACGTGTGTATTATATACGTGTACGCGAACGCGAACGCGTTGTTGTCAATTGTTGCGAAAGACTTTTTAGTGTAACGCAGTAGCGAACACAATCGTGGCACAGTGCGCGGGGTGTATATTGGGGAATATACAACCTGCTGATGCAGCAGCAGCAGCAGCAGCAGCACCAGCTATATACACACACGTATATGTATAATGATAAACGCCTGTGAATTCGAATGAACGTACAATACAACATTTTGTATAAGATTTTAAAACGAAAATTTCAACATTACGCTTAATTAAAAAATTGCAGTTTAATTACATAACTTATTCGACTGGATTTTCATAGATCGCTGATATCGTGCGATTTGTTTTCTATATTATATGTGTAATACATATTATAGAATAATAAATAATATATATTATGTATATATATATATATGTATATATATGGTATATCGAATAGCTCGAAGCGCGCGCGCGGGGTATATTTTCTATACCGATTGTTGAACAAGGGCGCGAAAAACGTCTAAGGCTGCGCACAGCATGTTGAGCGGTGAAACGACCACGGAACGGAATCGACTGTATAACCGGGTATCGGGCGTAGGCGCAGTTCCGTGCAGTTGTTAGCTTGGTTGTATCGTGAATTAACCGGCGGTCGGGGACTAGAGACTTGCTCAACTTGCTGACATGGCGTCCTAGTACGGACACGGTGAAATCCCACGTCCCCTTTGGAGGATCGACACGTCGGATAAATCGAACCCCAAAAAATGCCAAGGTGAGTTTTAACAAGTGGTGAAACAAATATCAAGTGCAGCAAAAGTGTTTTTATCAAAAACTTCCAACACAACGGGGGATTTATTTAGTGCGAGGATTAAGTGTCGCCGGTATTTAATATTAACGTGTTTCTCCACACACACACGCACACACACGCACACGCACGCACACACACACACGCACGCACCTATGCGCATACATACACAAATACATGCACATCGCGAGCGTATAGACATACACGTACACACGCGCACACACACACACACACACGCGCGCGTATACGTATACGTATACGTACGAGGTGGTGGAGTCGAGTTGGAGTTGGAGTTGGAGTTGGAGGAGGAGGAGAACCAGGAGTACTAGAGATCGACACGGGTGCGCGGTGACGATCTGAAAATACGCATTTCTAGGGTCGTTGCCACCGCTCGCCTTTACCCCGCTATGAAAATCAATATTTGAGGGACGCGCCGGGGATCCTGCCGATCCGACTCTCGGCCCCGGGGCCGATCAGACGGGTGTAGAAAAAAAAAAAAAAAAAGGAGCCCCCCCCCCCCCCCCCCCCTTTTTCCACCTCACCCTCTATTCGGTATATAAAATCTAAAGGATATATAAAAATATATGCAGGTACCTATATACTTATACAGGGATCTAATAATTTTATTAAATTTCAATACGCGCGCGGTGACAATAGCAGGTAATATGTATATCAGATACATTTACAGTGGTATAATATACGTATAATATATCTCCCTCATACCCCTCTCCGACTCTTGACTTAATCCCCCCCCCCCCCCTCCCCCGCCCCGCCGTCGCTCTGTTTAACTCCATCACACCAATTTGATACGACGAATATTTTAACAGCTATATAGGCTGGGTTAGCTAGGCTAGGCCTCTCGTCGAAGGGTTGCGTAAATATCACGTCGAGAAACGACTTCTCTCTTTTACTTGCGCGTGACTGTGTATGTGTGTGTGTGCGTGCGTGTGTGTGTGTGTGTGTGTGTGTGTGTGTGTGTGTGTGTGTGTGTGTACTTGTGTACGTGTAGGGGGGGTCTCTTGTGTATCACTTTGTATCTATGTATAAGTGTGACTCTGTGACGACGTACTATATACCTACTGTGGTGGTGGTGGTGGTGGTGGTGGCGAGGAGCGCAGCCAGCAGCCAGCAGCCAGCAGCAACCGAGCCACTCGACATAGGCGCCCATCCCTCGGGGTGCCGTCGATCTCAGCGCGCGCGCGCGCGCGCTTATACCACCGCGGGGTACTTTATTATTATTCGATTCGAGACGAACCAATGCTGGTATAACACCAATGTGCAATATATATATATATATATATATATATTTTTTTTTTTTTAATGTTGTACGTACGTATGTATGTATACATACGAAAATGCATGCATGACTACAATCATCGTGCATGCATCTATACGTAACTTTACGTTAAATATTTATCATCATCACATCGTCATCGTCGTCGTACGTGATATAGTTTCTCATTCTTTCTCTCTTCGAACGTTAGAGCATCTGTTTTTTTTTTCATACATTTTAGCATGTATATTAGGTATATATAATAGTTTTCTTTATTTCATCAAACGCTATTTACCTATCGCGTGTATAGTATTATCCGCGTTAACGAAATAAAATTACAAAATAAAAAGTAAGAAAATAAAAGAAAGAAAAAAACATGAAAAACACAAAACACAGTGTCGAATATACAAATTACAGTTTTAAACGAGTGAATTGGGGCTGGTTGCAGGCAGCATAGGTGAGTAGGTTTCTTATTATTTAAAAACAAAAAATCAGAAAAAAGAATCTTTCGAGTGAGGGATATATGTTATACGGTATTCAATCTCATATTTAGAGAATATAAGAACGATGCAGGGGCTAGCGGCGAAAGCACGTGTTTATAACGATCATATAGGTATATATACTATATATATGTATCTATACTATACGAATCTTGTACGAAAGCAGATACGATCTTTTTTCAATAATATAAGGAGTTGAAGAAAAAAAGGAAGAAAATCTTTCATTTTCATTAATTAATTTCTTTTTTCTGTTAACGACTTATACTATACTATATATCATAGCCCGCTATATTATCAACAGAGAGCTATGACATGCCACGTGGCTATAAGATGTATAGCTCTTTTGAAGTTTTACTCTGTTTTCCTCATATTAATATTATATTAACATCTTTATTATTATTAATACTACATATATATAGTATCGTGACGTTGTCATTTTTGCTGCTATTGCCTTGAACGAGACGAGACACCACCCCACCCCCCACCCCCCCTACCTTCCCTCTGGCCCCGCTCATTCATCGTTGATACGATTAGTAGATATATATATATATATATATTATAGTTTCTCGCATCTTGCTGTTTTCTTGCTGACGTATGTTATGGGGCTGCAGCCATAGGTATTATTTTTTTTCAAATTTGTAGGATGAAAAATTGAATTTTGACAAAAATAACAAAAAAACAGCAAGCTGCAATTTTCTTTTTCTTTTTGTCTTTTTGTTGTCTTTTTCTTCTTCTTTCCCCAAATTCGTATATCATACTATAGGTATGCACGTGTTATATACATAGAAGTGTTATAGTAGACACTTGCGAGTTATAACTAACGGGATATATTATATTACCGTTTTGAATTTTCCGCTACTATAGTGTATATATATATATATGTGTATATATATGTATATATACAACCGCAACAGCAACAGCAGTAGCAAGCAAATACTTATATATATATACGAATATACGAAACGACAAAACTCGATTTATTATTTATATTACTTTTCTTTATAATATACATAGTATTATACTATACAACTTATACGTATACAACTATAATTTACTCCAATTAAATTTTTTCGTTTCCGCTAATAGGGAAAAAAGAAAGTCAAGAAACAGTAAAACTGTACTGTGCGATATCTGCATGAGAGAATGTGATAAGAAACGAGGGGAAAAAAAACTAGAAATATATAATACGTGTATAAGTTTAATTCGGAAGTAGGCGTTCAGAGTGAAACGCTGTACCCCAAGTTATAAGATATAGGTAGTATACAATAGATTTCATATCTCTAGGAAAATAATTAAATAAAAACTACTATAAGAATGTAAGAATATAAGAATCATCCGTTGCACACGTAATCGAATAATCTATATACTAGTAGGTATATGGGAAAAAATTTATAGGCAACGTGATTTTCAGACTTCAATTTAGAACGCAGAGTACGAAACCCACATGGATATAAGATATAGATGTATACACAAGAAATGTATAAAAAAAAAAAAACACACATTTCGGGTGGCGAAATAACGCGACTACGTCGTACTACTCACCGAATATGGTAGAAAGAAAAGAAATAAATAATAAAAAAAAGAGAGAATAATAATAATAACAATAAAAAAAACAACTAGAGGAGAGAGAGAGAGAGAAAAAAAAAACGCGGGGTAGGCGCCTATGCGGTGTGCGAGTGTCGGCTGATCGGCGGAGGGGCGGCGTCGTCGCTGCTGCTGCGGCCGTCGTCGTCGTCAGGGGCGCGGGGGGCGGTAGGGGGTTGCCCGTAGGGGAGCAGCGGTCGCCGCCGCGAGGGGAGGGGGCAGGTTGAAAACCAAGATGGCGGTTCTGCTATGCCATACTATGCTGTGCTATGTTATGCTATGCTGTGCTATGCTATGCTATGCTATGCCGTGATACGGCTGTGGCTGAGGCTGTGGCTGTGGCTGTGGCTGTGTTCAGGAGGCAATACCAACCACACTGCCGGATCAGGGCAGGGCAGGGCAGGGCAGGGCAGTCAGATAACGGCATGGGACTGAAACTAATTCTCGAACAAATGAAATAAATTTTATTCAAATATATAGAGTAAAGTATAATGTAATGTAATGTAATTTAATTTAATGTAATGTAAAGTTAAGTTGAGTCAAGTTGAAACTAGTCGAGGTTTATTGAGCGAGTTTTAATCACGCAGGGGGATTGCGCGTAAAACTGTACCGATGCAGTTTGGTGGTATAGCAACTGCAGTAACTAAACTAACTAACTAAGTAAGTAAGTAAGTAAGTAAGTAAGTAAGTAAGAAAGTAAGTAAGTAAGTATGTATGTAGCAAGCGAGTGAGCGAGTAGTGGTGAGTGAGTGAGTGAGTGAGAGCGAGCGGTAGGAGGGCGAACACGACCGAACGAACGAACGAACGAACGAACGAACCCCGGCGCTCGCTCCGCACCCCTCGCGGTAGCTCAGTACCCCGCCGTACGTCCGTACGTCCGCACGTCCCTGTTAAAACCACCTCTTCTGAAATACTAATATCGGTAGTGCGCCGTCGCTGAAAACGCGAGACATACGTGTATATATATATATATTATATCAATGTGAGTTTGTTCGAGAAACGAGGGATATATACACTATATATATATATATAGATTATTTTTTTCTTTCTACTTTTCATTCCGTATGTATATATATATATATATATATATATTATAATCTATGTGTATGTGTGCGATCGCGACTATATAAGTTGAACGAATAACGAGTGTAATATAATGTAATATAAAGTATAGTATGTATATATATATATATGCACATGAAGAAAGAGGCACGACGACGACGACCATGTGCTTTTATTACTGTTACAATCTGTGAGGATATACCTATATATATATTACATATATATATATATACATATATATATATAGGAGAAAAATATTCTTATACCTGCGATAATGCCGATAATTTAATTATACATCATATTCATATATACATACATATATATATACTATATATATATACAGTGGAGGTTGTGAAAGTGAGGGTTGTTGTTGTTGTTACTGTTATTGTTGTTATCGTTATCGTTGTTTTTATCAATATCATAAATTTTTTTTCTTGTGTTCGTTTCAACAAAAAAAAAAAAGAAAAAAAAAAGTTGTGTGATTTAAAAAAAAAAAAAAAAAAAAAAGAGAAAAAAAAATCGTGTTCTAAAAACTGCACGACGTGTATATATAACAGATTCTTTATTCATAAAGAAATATAAAATTATATATAATTACGACAAAAGCTAACGTAATACATCGATAAATAATAATAATAATAATTGATCAATCAATCGAGTGCCGCCTGCACCCACCCTTAGTGCGTTTGTTTTATACCTCACCCCCACGCCCCGCCCCCCCCCCCCCGCCGTCGTCGAACCGAGTAAGTTACTGATCTGAATTAACACACAAAAGGAAAAAAAGAACAATTGTAGAAAAACCTTCGTTTTTTTTTTTTTTTTTTTTTTTTTTAATTCTATTGTTTCTTTTTTTTTTTTTTTCTAGCATTAGCATTAGCATTAGCATTGGCATTACTAGTAGGAGGTTATCACATACATACATACATACATACAATAGATATATAGTTTTTCCGTGAACAAGAAATCAACAAAAAAAGAAAAGAACGAAAAAAAAACCAAAAGAGATTCGAAATTAAAAAAAAAAATATATGAGGAAAAGAAAAAACATAAAAACACACAACCATACATATATAATACCAAATAATAAAGAAATAATCAACGCCGAACGAAACTCTTGCCACCGATAACGGTGAAAACAAGTTAGTGGCGGGAGGGAGGGAGGGAGGGAGGCGAGGGTCGTCGCGTATTTATCGTTTGGTATTCCCCCCCCCCCCCCCTCCGCCCCTACCCAAACCCTCTCTGACTCCCTCTTGCCCCCCCCCCCCCCCGCGACTGTTTACTCTCGTAACTCGCGAACCCCTATTTCCAATTATTCTCTGCAATTGGCGTGTGTGTTTGTGCTTGTGTGTGATTACATATACGTATATGTGTGCATGTGTATGTGTATGTATATGACGTAAGTCAGGCGGGTTCGGCGAAATAAAGATTAGCCAGTATACCTATACACTTGTACATAATATAGATACGTACATACATACATACATAAGTATAATATATAGGAAATATTCGGCGCCCCCTTCGAAAACAGATACCTATATAAGACTGGACTTGGCGAAGGAATAAGCGCACACATGCATACATACATACATACAATTTCGATATAAAATATACTACCTACGAAATAAATATATATAATATATATATATATATATATATATATATATATATATATATATTATATCCTAGAATTACGCGGTGGTCCGCGCAAAGGCGGCAGCGTCAGTGGTGGCGCGGCGTTCCCTGAACGGTTCGAAAATC